>CAVNZG010000162.1:0-18580 GCA_963693315.1 Diogma glabrata
TTCAAAGAATTATGATTGAAAAAAATATGATGAAAAACAGAAAAACACAAAAAGATTACTAGAAAAATAATTTTTTAAAAAACAAAAAATTAATACTAGAAAAGCTTTACAAATTAGTGATTCATGAGAAATGCTTTTTTGAGAATAGGGAAATAAACATCACTAACTTTTTTTAAATCGGTTCTAATATTGATGGAATTGTTGTGTTTCAAAATTTCTGAAGATTCTAAAAACTCTCTTTTTCATATATATATGAACTTGTTTAAAATTTTTTTAAAAAAGGGTGCGCAATCATGTCACCGATTTGGATGCCAATTTTATTTCTTAAAGACCTCTGTAAAAAATAATGTTTCCCAAAATTTTGCCCCTCCCTGACCCCCCCTTAACGAGTTATGATTTTTTGAATTAATAAATATATGTAAAATTAAGCTATTTTTAAAAACTAATTACTCCGTATGAGTTTTTTCGATTTTATCGTAATTAGTCTTATTTTCTTTGTTTTTTATTCAACTTTAATATCACGAGAATAAAATGTCTAATATTAAAAATTGACCAAACGCAACATCAAAATGTACAGTAGTTTTTTTGTCAAAAAAGGCCAGTTTTAAAAATGCTACCAAAACCATAGATTTTAACCAAAATGCTTCTACGTTAGCTCATTTTTATGGTATTTTCATAAAATTTTTAGATTTATTAATTTCAACACTCAAAGTTAAATATTTCTAAAGATAGAAGTATTAAAACATATTCATTATTGTTAAAAAAAACCCATTTTTACACCTCTACAACTTTTTTCTGTGAACATCAAATTACACCAAATTTTCAAAAAACCTGCTTTATCATGATCCTAAAATATCCTGAAAGTTTGAGCTTTGATATTGGTTTCAGATAAGAAATATGATTTTTTTAAATTCAATATTTTCAAGGTATTTTTATCATAACATTTTACCTTTGTTTGGGTTATTTTGATTATTTTTTGTATTTTAAAGGGACAGAATTAAATGGATTTGAACGTTTCAGGACTAAATTTAATAGATCATGAGTTTGTTCATAATTTTTCAAAGATTTTCAAAGAATCGATTCATTTTCGGCTGATAAAAAATATTTTTATAAAATGATTGTACATTTAAAAAAATAACTTATGCAAATTTTATTAATTTAAAGAGGGTCAAATTAATACCACTTAAAAATTTTTTATTTAAACTTCTAATCAATAAATAATTAAAAAATAATTTTTGAACTTTTTCGTGAAATTTTAATTACTACAACAATCAATTAAAAAATGTTTTCTCCTTTTTACCTTTCACCACAGAAAATTGTATTTAAATATTACAAAGATATTACAGTTCTAAAACATTTAAAATACAAAATTATTTTGAAAAAATATTAATTCGTAGCAATTTCGTAGTTTGATTCGCCATATGTGACCGCACGGTGAGGTTGAGACAATTGTATTTCGATTGGAAATAGGACATGTTTTTTTCAGTGTAGCAATGTTTCTCATTCAAGAAATTGTTCCCATAACTAGCGCATGTCTTAATAATTCTGAATTCATCCAACACTGCTTTTTGAGAGGTATGTTCAGTAAAAAAAAAAAAGCTGTGGTCTATGTGACTACTTTAATAAAACAGTTCAATTGTTACTTACCACTTCAGCCCTATCAATATTGGGTTTATTTGAATCTGTAGTGGGCTGCTCTTGATGAAGTTTCATATGTTTACCCAAAGTGCTTTTATGTGAATATTTTGCATTGCAATGGTAACATTCGTATGTCTTTTTTCCCGTATGTTGTTGTCTTATATGCTGGTTCAGATTACTAGTTTTCGTGAATTTTTTACCACAAAGCTCACATTCAAGTTCTTTTTTTACTTCAATGACCTGTAACAAAAAATGTCGTTAGATGTAACCTTAAATTAAGTTTGTCTTTAATAATAATAAGCACGGACTGTTTGTTTGTCGCTACGTTCGTTCAACATTAACTATTTCCGATTTTGGTGTTTCTCACCAAGTGAAGTGCTCAATACATCAATACACATCCTCGTTGGTGAGCACAGGTAAATGAAATTTATGAGGACAAAATCACGAATGAGTTGGCATTAACACCTTCACACCGGAAAAGATTTTTTGAATATAGGAATCAGAAGACTAACAGACCAAGACACTAAAACAAAATTTTACCTGGACAAAAGAACCAGGATCGAATCAAAACGTGGCATGCGTCTAGAAACAGAAGCTGACAGGTATAGTAAGAAAATGGAATAAAATTCGAAAATTGTTCGAGAATGGAATAAAATTCCGCAAGACCACGTTCGGTCAGCATGCAATGCTTTCTATGGAAGATTGAATCAAATAATCAGAGCCAAAGGAGGTCATATCGAGCAGTAACATGTTTTTCATAAAATGTAATATGTTTTTAACATATTCCACGAAATTTCAATAAAAAATAATCAAAATTAAAAAAATTACAGCGTTTTCATTTGGTAACACTTGGTCTCAGCCACCCTGTCTACAGCAACCATAAAATAATATTTAAAGAACTAATTTTTTTTGTAGGTATTTAGCATCATCCAATGGACAAATAAAATGCGTTTAGACTAAATATGTATCATTTATTATTTTTGAAAATATAAGATAAATAGTGGGATGTCATTACCATCCGCTGTCCCTCTGTCCCTCAGCCAGTCGAGCCAATTATCTTTTTATTTGATTAACATTTGTTATTTTTTGTTTTTTGTAAAACATAAATTATTGATTTGTATAAAACAGTTGATTTCTTTTGTTAAATATTTGAATTTTTATGTTTGGTAAGATTTAATATGTATTCAAAAATAAACAAAAAAACATTGTTAAACTTAGATTTAGTTGAGAAAAATTATAATTAAACAACAAACCATTTAACAACAAAAAAACATGGAACTATAACCTACGGATTCATCAGCTTCATCACAATAACATTAGAAATTGCGCTTTGTTGAATATTTTCGTATTTGTTGGGAAGTAAATATTTTAAGAAAAGAAGTCAAAATACTCATACTCTTCTATAGATGTCTCACTTGCCAGTATGCCACTAATGACAATTGTTGAAAGAAGAACTGAAATTGCATTGGGATCAGACCATGTACCGATCATAATCACCTTAAGCCGTTCCTTAAATGAAATAAAATCCGTAAAGAAGACATATATTCATTTTCACAAAGCTGACTGGGATACTTTTACAAATTTTACTGAAATGGAATTTAGTTGGCAATTTTTACCAATAAACATCCTCTCTGGGAAAGAAAATTCAGAGAAATTTTTAACAAAGCTAGATCTCGCTTTATTTCAGCCTTCAGAATACAAAAGATTAACAGGATTTCCAGGAGGAAGTTTGTGTACTTTCTTCCCAAAGAGATGATATCCGTAAGGAAGATCCAACCGATCCTATTATTCCGGGCTTGAATAAGCAGATTAAAAAGTTAGTAATGAAACAAAAAGGTAACAAATGGAAAGATTTAGTGAATAAGTCAAACTTTGGCATAAATAAAAGTCTGTGGAAGGAACATCTGCGAAAACTTAATAATGAAAATTTCGAGGATATCATATTTTCCGAAGAAGAGGTTGAAAACGCAATGAAGAAAACCAAACTATCTAAAGCTATTGGACCAGACGAAATCTCAGCCATCTTGCTCAAGCACATTGGACCCAAAAGGTTGAACTTCCTCACTACCATACTCAACACATCTCTAAATACGCTCCAGATACCAAACATCTGGAAAACGGCCAGAATAAGTCCTAACTGGATCTTACAAATTGGCGTAACACCAACATGGCTTTATGACAGCACATAGTACAACCACCGCTCTTTACAGAATTCAGAACCAAATCAGCGATGGTTTAAACCAAAAACAACCCTGTGCTAGAACAATTTTAGTTGCACTAGACTTATCAAAAGCTTTCGAAACAGTGTCATACGCTGCACTACTGAATGGTATATTTAACACTAATCTGTCAGGTTTTGTTGTAAACCCATAACATCGAGGTCATTCTTCATTATTAGAATTGCTTATTTATCAAACACGCGCAATAAAGCAGGAAACTCTTGTTTCACTTAAAATTATTTAAAACTCTTGCTTCCCATAAATTTATTAAAAAACTCTTATTTCACATAAAATGTTTAAAAACTCTTGTTTCCCATAAAATTATTAAAAAAAACTCTTATTTCACATAAAATGTTTAAAAACTCTTGTTTCCCATAAAATTATAAAAAACAAAAGCAAAACTAAAAATGATGAATTGACTCTTTTTTTTAATTAAAACAAATAATTTTAATAAACATAATTATTAAGTTCTTTAGTTTTAAATTGAAGCTCCGACCGGAGGGTATCAAAATTATTGTTATAAATAAAATAAATAAAATTAAATCTATGTGTTGTGTTCAAAATTCACTTTCCTAGTCACGAGTATTTCTACAAATTTGGTGACAGCGGTGGGATCCCAATAAACAAAACGGGTCCAAATACTGTGATTAGAAAAAAATTCGTAAAGTTCGGTCGTAAAAAAAAAAAAAAGAAATTCATTAAATTTTTGAAAAATCAATAAAAAAAAAATAAATAAATAACTTTCAGTGCAATAACTTTCAGTGCATCAGTGATTTATAAAATATTAAAATTGCTGTAAAGATTTAGCTATAAAGATTTTTTTTTTTAAATTTTTGTTTGCACACAAAATAAACAGAAAACACAACTAATACACGGTTTCAACCAATTCGATACCCAGCAACAACATTACACATCCATCATCTACGGAAATAAAAGAATTAGTCAAGGAAAATTAAATTATGTACAATTCAATCAAGATTCATCAGATTCAATCAAGATTCATCAAAAATAATTAAATTTTCTCCATCACTAACAACAACAATTTTTTTTCAACAAATCTACATCAGGAAGATCCAAGAAGACATACAAACTGGCAGATGTAAGTTTTATTTTAAATCTTTAATTTTTCTAAATTTAAAATTCTAAATTGCTCTAAAGTTTAAGTGTTTCTATAAAATAGACTAAATTAAAAATCAATTTTAGCTGTTTAAAACATAACTTTTTGTTTTGGTAATTTATTAATGTCAGAGGATAATAATCGTAAGTCTTTCTTTAAATATTAGTTTAAGAAATCGAAAAGTGCGAAAAATTAATGGACCAACCAACTATTTCAAATAATCCATCTGACATAATTGTTGAATGTTCGTCATCAGATAACCCAGATAGTGTCGAAGTTTCTTCTGATTCCGAATCAGATAAACCTACCTCAGTTTCAATTCACGAATTTTCAAAATCAAATTCAAATATCAAAGTTGAAAATTTAAATAGTCCTACAATGTCACTTGACGTTTCGTTTGCTTTAAAACTAATCCCTGAATTCAGTGGTGAAGCTATTCTATTAAATAAATTCATAAAAGGTGGTGATATTATTTATCAATCAGCTACAACGGTAGAAACTAAAAAACAATTTGAGAATATAATATTAATGAAATTATCTGGCAAAGCATACCAATGCGTTGAAAATAACGAACTAACCTCATGGGAATCAATCAAAGAAGAATTAATTAAACAATTTAGCAAAACTCGCACTTATAATCACATAAATTCAGAGTTAGTACATTCACGACAAAAAACGGGTGAAACCATACATGATTTTGCAAATAAAATTGAAACACTATTAGCCGAACTAAATAGTTCATGTATTCAAAGCGAAGGTATAGAAACCGCCAAACATTTCCGAGGGTTGCACTCAAAGCTAGCTATTAACAGTTTTTTAGACGGCATAATCCCTATTATTCGAAAAAATTTGAGAAACGACTTTTCAGATCTTAAAAGTGCGGTACTAGCTGCAATAGAAGAGGAAAACAAGTTGTTATTCAAACCAATAAATTCTATGCCATTTAGTAAAGAAAATCCTAACTCAAATTCAAAGTTATTATTCTGTTACAAATGTAAAAGAAACGGTCATACTATATACAATTGCAGACACAATTTTAATAACAGAAATTTCTTGCAAACGCGTTCAAATATTCCGTTAAATAATCAGCAAATAAGATACGCGACAATTATTTGCACATATTGCAAGAATCATGGCCATAGTATAAATGAATGTAGAAAGTTAAAAGCCAAACACAATAATAACGGAAATGGCAGTTACCAAGGTTATTATTACAGAACGGAAAATAAAAATCTTAATACGATTCCCAATGTACAAAGTTCCAATCCGGGAAACGATCCAACCCCGAGCACGAGCGGAGTGACTCAAATGGGGAAATTGTAACATTAGAACCGCAAATTTTATTTAACAATAATTTTAAAGAATCAAACGAATTTCTAATACTAACATTAAACATAAACGAAAATAAGAAAAATAAAACAGATTTTTTGTTGGATACGGGAGCATCCATTAGTTTACTAAAAAAAAGTAAAGTTAAATTAGAAACAGACGTACATTTTAACAAAAAATTCTTACTCAAAGGCATTGCTGACGAAACAGTTCAAACTTTAGGTGTATGTTATTTACAAATACAAATTTGTGATGCAAAAATAATGCATTCATTCAATATCGTTGATGACGATTTTCCAATTCCCACAGATGGAATTTTGGGCCAAGATTTTTTTTATAAAACTAATAGTGAAATTAGCTACGGAGATAAAAATGTATCTCTAAAAATAAACAATAAAATTTATAACCTAAATTTAAAAACAAATTCTAAATCCCATTACATACCGGCTAGAACGGAAAAGTTTATTCGAGTTATGGTAAATACAAATGAAGAGAGTGTCTCATTATCACAAGAAATTTTACCTGGCGTTTTTATCTCAAATTCTTTAGTCAAGCCAGAGAACTATTTAGTAACAGTGAGTATATTAAACTCTACTGAAAATGATATAGAATTAAATGATGTTCCATTAAATTTGTTTAGTATAAACAATTTCGAAGTTTTACAAATTAATTGTAATGTGGAACAACGTATGAAAACATTAGAATCTTCTCTAAAACTAGATGATTTAAATAACGAAGAAAGAATGTCTATTTTAGAGATATGTCGACAATATAATGAGTATTTTTATCTCGAAGGAGATCACTTCACTTCTACCAGTGCAATTGAGCATAATATTCCAATTTGTCCTAATCAGCCTCCCATAAATTCAAAACCATATAGATTACCTGAGTCTCAGAGATCAGAAATAAATAAACAAGTTAACGAAATGATGGAAAAAAATATTATTCAACCAAGTTCCAGCGCTTGGAATTCGCCTTTGTTATTAGATGCGAAGCGTCCAGATTTTACTGGCTAGAAAAGGTTTCGCGTGGTGGTAGACTACCGAAAATTAAATTCAGTTACCATTGGTGATGCTTATCCTCTTCCAAATATTACAGAAATTTTAGAACAATTAGGTAAATCCAAATATTTTTCAACCCTGGATTTAGCCAGTGGTTTCCATCAAGTTAATATGAGTAAAGCAGACAAACCGAAAACTGCTTTTAGTACTAGCCATGGCCACTACGAATTTAATCGCATGCCATTTGGGTTAAAAGGTGCGCCTGCAACCTTTCAGAGATTAATGAACTCTGTACTCACTGGTTTACAAGGAAGTAAATGTTTTGTTTACTTGGACGACATTGTTATCTACGGATATGATCTTAGGGATCACAATAACAAATTAATTGATGTTTTAGAATGTCTTAAACATAATAATTTGAAGCTTCAACCAGATAAATGTAATTTTTTGAGAAAAGAAATAAATTATTTAGGTCATGTAATTACTGATAAAGGAATTAAACCAGATCCTTTAAAAATTTCTGCTGTGAAAAATTTTCCTAGAGCAAATTGTACAAAAGATGTGAAATCATTTTTAGGTTTAATTGGCTATTACAGAAAGTTTATTCCTGACTTTTCAAAATTATCAGAACCATTGCACAAATTATTAAAAAAGGATGTCAAATTCGAATGGAATGGTTTTTGTGACGAAGCTTTCAATAAATTAAAAGAAAAATTGGTGAATCCTCCAATCCTTCAGTATCCCGATTTTTCTAAGGAATTTACAATAACAACAGACGCTAGTGATCATGCTATAGGTGCAGTACTTTCACAAGGAACAGGTTCAGTGGATCTACCAATTGCTTTCGCAAGTAGAACTTTAAATAAAGCTGAGCGAAACTATTCCACCATTGAGAAAGAATTGTTAGCAATTGTCTGGGCTGTTACGTATTTTAGACCGTATGTCTACGGACGACGTTTTTTAATTATAACAGACCACAAACCATTGGTATGGGTATGCAATATTAAAAATCCTTCATCTAGATTAATGAGATGGCGTATTAAGTTAGAAGAATACGATTATAGAGTAATGTATAAACCTGGTAAACTTAATACTAATGCCGACGCACTTTCTAGAATTCCTATGACCACTTCTCAGATTAATGTTGTGACACGAGCTCAGTCGAACAAAATAATAACGAATAATAATGACAATATACCAGAAATTTCAGAAATTATAAATAATGGAAAAGTTGATGTAGCAAAAAACGAAAATAATATTAGTGAACAAATTAGCGAGCATACAAATATAAAAAATAAAGATTCAAATCATGTTGAAGTAATTGATAGAAATGTGATAAATACGATTTTACAGGAATATCATGAAAATCCTTTAGGTGGACACATGGGTGTATCCAGAACATTTAGTAAAATCAAGCAAAAATACTACTGGAAAACCATGTTTAAAGATATTAAAAAGTTTATAGCTGTACGTTATGTCAAAAGAATAAAATAGGTAAAATAAATAAAATTCCTATGAAAATTACAACAACTTCAGAACAACCATTCGAAAAAATATTTCTAGATGTTGTTGGCCTGAAAGCTTTTCAGGACAAAAATATATTCTTATTCTCTCTACCTGAAAGCTTTTCAGGACAAAAATATATTCTTACAATACAGGATGATTTAACAAAACTTTCAGATAGAATTCCAATGCCAAATCAAGAAGCAGAAACAGTTGCTAAAGCCTTTCTTAAAAATATAATATGTAAACTTGGTACCCCTATTAGTATTTTGACGGATCAGGGATCAAATTTCACTAGCAACCTTTTTAAACAGATGTGTAAATTATTAAAAATAAAGAAAATTCAATGTACAGCATATCATCCTCAAACCAACGGCGCTTTAGAGCGTTCTCATAGAACATTGGGCGAATATATTAGAAATTTTTGTACAAATGATCCATTAAACTGGGATGAGTGGATACCGTATGCCATGTTTACTTACAATACAACTCCCCATACTTCTACAAATTATTCTCCATTTGAATTATTATTCGGTACTAAAGCAAAATTACCTACTTCTTTAACATGCGAACCAAAAGCAATGTATAATTATGATGATTATCTTTTTGACTTAAAAAACAAATTACAGAATTCACATCTAATAGCGCGGAAAAATTTAATAGCAAATAAAGAAAAATCTAAAACTTATTATGACAAAACATCTAAACCATTTTTGGTAAATAAAGGTGATTTTGTATATTTAAAAAACGAACTTAACAAAAATAAAAAACTTAATCCATTATTCCTTGGTCCTTATTTAGTTTTAGACACACCTAGCGCAGAAAATTCTATAATAAAAATAGGGAATAAAACTCGTACGGTTCACAATAATCGTCTTAAAAATTGTAATCAAAATTGATTTGCAACTTAATAAATTTTTTTAATTAATTTTAGAAAACAAGGAAAATGAGTCTTTTTGTTTATGTCACTCTCAACTTCATAGGCATTTGTTTTGCCGGTTTTAATGTGACAACCATAACTAACCCTAACGGAATTTATTTCGAAGAAATAGGAACAGTTAACATATATGAATCTAGTTGGCGAATCGTAACTTATTTGAATTCAAGATGCTCGAAGACTGTATATGACAAACACTGGCAATATGTAAAGATGTACACACGAGAAATGACTATTGTTTAAGCTTAAAAAATTATTTAGAACATAGTTTTAGAGATGTTACAGTCGACGATGATTTTCTAACAGAGATATTTGAACGAAAATCTAAAAGAAATAAGCGAGGTATAATTAATGGTATTGGTAGGATATCTAAAACACTGTTTGGTAGTCTCGATGACGAGGACGCAACTAATTATGACGGACAAATAAATAAAATAATAAAACAAGATAAAGAATTTAATCATTTGTTATTAGAACAAACCTCAATTTTAAAAAGTTCTGTCGAATTTACAAATAGAACTTATAACTTGTTTAGCAAAAAATTTAATGAAATCAATAATCAAATAGAGGAATTACAAAATAAAAATAAAATTGAAAACAATAAAATTTATAAAATACAAAAATATGAAGAATTAAACAATTTAATTATAGGGTTGTTAAGCTCTTTCCAATTAAAACAAACAGATTATATTAACATAATAATGATGGCACAAAACCACAAGTTACATCCTCATTTAATAGTTCCAACGAAACTGATATCGTTATTAAATAGTATTAAGTTAAATTTACCAATAAGATTAAAATTTCCTTTTTCGATTATAACTGATAATCTTTTTGAAATATATAACTTAATTAAATTAGATACTAAATTTAAAGAAGGTAAATTAATTTTTGTGGTAGAGATTCCATTAATTCAGTTAAATAATTATAAACTTTTTAAAATAATAAGTATCCCTACACTATTTATCAACAATACATACGCGTTAATTTCAATCAAAAATGATTATATTGCCGAAGATCAATATAATAAATTCTATTTATTTTTCGAAAAAGAGACAACCAGAAATTGCATAAAAATTGGTTCGAAACAATTAATATGTAAGCAAGATTCTCCAAGATATAGTTCTAACTACAATCATTGTGCTATACATCTGCGACACCAACAAAAAATAAATGCGGATAGTTGTCAAATTCATTTTTTAAATTTATATTCGACATATGGATTAAATTAAATAATCCTGGTCATTGGTTATTCATATCGCCGATAGCAAAACAAATAAATGTAAACTGTAACGGGACCGATTCTAACATTGAGATTTTGGGAACGGGTTTAATATATTTTAAGAAAAAATTGTTATTTGTACAATGGCGAAATTACACTGTTTTCTAGCAGTGATTATAATTCTGAATTAAGATTACAAATTTCATTTACTACTAATTTGACAATGCACATCAATGAAAATTTTAATTTCTCGAATAATAAAGAACTATTGCCCAAAGTAAAAACGTCTCAAATAATCTATAATAATGAACTCAACGAGATAAGTAAACACATTTCGGAACTCCAGAATAAAGAGCGTACATTTTTGAAAAATAGTAACAAAGGAATGGAATCTCACCATTTTCACATTTATAGTTTGTACGGAATTTTTATTTTATCTGCTATAATAATATTAATATGTTATTTCCTAAAATGCAAAGTTAAATGCAAAAGGGAAGAAATAAATAAACCGGAGGAACAACCGGAAATAAATGAAACAAATTAGGATTTAGGAATAAGCAACATATGTAAATATAACATATGTAAAATAATAATAAACAAATTTTTATTTACTTTAATTTTTATTAAACTATACTTTTTTATTTAAATGATAATCTATGGAATATCATTTCACTTAAGAGGGAAGGTGTTGTAAACCCATAACATCGAGGTCATTCTTCATTATTAGAATTGCTTATTTATCAAACACGCGCAATAAAGCAGGAAACTCTTGTTTCACTTAAAATTATTTAAAACTCTTGCTTCCCATTGTAACATTTGCATGTCAACAAAAAAGTTTAGACTAAACACTGCATTTGCAAAAATTCATTTTATTAAATAATCTCACTGTTTTGCATGTACGCACTATATGTCCATCCTACAAGATCCATCTGTTGTAAAGCATATAAACACAAAACAAAACTTTTGTTTTTTATATTAATCGATATTAATCGATTATAAATTCGATTTTTTTTTATAATTGCAATTCGGAAATAATGTAATACCGTAAATTTCTCTGATCAACATTATTTTCAATTCTGCAGAAGAGACAAGCCGTTCTCAAAGTGCTAAAATATATGTATATATTTAATTAGTGAAAACACAAATTTAGCATAATTTGTGAAATTTTATAATAAAAAATAGTGAATTGCAAACTATTCGAGGTACGTAGTGTATAGAATTCATAATTACTTGTGATTAAATCTGTCTTTAACGTATTTGTGTATATAGTTTATTCTAATATTCAATTTCTAATTTCGTTGGTCTAGAAGCACACGCGGATAGCACAAACGGCCATTGTACGCTCAAAATAGGAGCTAAACAAAATATTGTAAGTCATAAAAGCATTTAATATATACTTTGTTCTGCGATAATTTACAGAGCAAGAAAATTAAAATAATTTATAAAACGCGGTGCTTCTCGTTAGTCACTACCACGCTAAGTATTTTAACTTATAGTTCTGAGGTGTTAAATGTCCGGTTGCATTTGTTTTTGGTCAATAAAACTATATGAAAAGGAAATCTAGAAACAAAATCAAATTCAAAATTAATGCAAGCTGTTCCTATTTTGTGTTTAAATTATTATTAAAATTATAATTAGCTATAAATAAAAATTAAAATAAAATTAGTAGATTTAAAATAGATAGTTCAAACCATGGTTTTAGAAGAAAGTTATACTGCGTTACAGACTGTAAATTTTTTTTTATTTATTTATTTTTGTTTGTTGTAATGTTAATTGATAACATGTATTTATTGTAGCATCTTAATTATTGAAAAAAGAAGGAAAGATTAATTTATTTATTGTTTTTTTTGTTTGTATAAATTTACATATGATTTTTAAATATAGGTATCATAACTGTAATGCTAATAGAGGTAACAATTAATTTACAAAATTCTAGTTATTAGGTTACATAAAATTTTTTTTTGAATTTGCATGCAATTCTTTATTAATATTTGTATCTCTAGTTATCATAAAATTTCAAATATATATACATATACCAGAATTTAGTGCATACGCTTAATTTTTGTTTTGTTTTGCTTAACGGATGGATCGTGTAAACTGTATACATAGTTTTTCTAATGTTTTTGTTTGAAACCAGTTCGTCTATAATTTAATAAAAGTGTTAAAGTGAAATTAAATATGTGTCAATAGTAGTCAGAATTATGTGATTTGAGTGTCTCTCAGCTCCATTGCAAACAAGGGATTTCCTCTATTACTGGGGAAATCAAATTCGGTTCTGGGTGGGTTTGAGTGGATGATTAGTAACATCAGATCATCCGGATAACTGGACGTTGCCAAAATAGGAAGGTGGAAACGGTATTTTAATGTAATGCTTAACAGTTGTTTGTTGAAACAGTTTGTTTTTATAAAATAGTTTTGTGCTTTAAATAGAATCGAATCAAATATTTTTTGTTTAAAAGTAGCTTTTAAAAATTCCCAAACCGCAGCACTTTCATGCTCCAAATTGAATGGTGGAAAATCCAGACCCAGCGGCTGTCACCTAGTCGGGAAATGTGCTGCCCACTATATGTTTCAATTGGAGATTTCTGTTAACTTTGTGAGGTTATATGCAGTGTTTAAATTAAGATCACATCATAGATGATGAAGATTACTGTTAAGGTATCATACCGCAAATTCACAACGTTACACCATAAATTTATTAAAAAATTCTTATTTCACATAAAATGTTTAAAAACTCTTGTTTCCCATAAAATTATTAAAAAAACTCTTATTTCACATAAAATGTTTAAAAACTCTTGTTTCCCATAAAATTATAAAAAACAAAAGCAAAACTAAAAATGATGAATTGACTCTTTTAATTAAAACAAATAATTTTAATAAACATAATTATTAAGTTCTTTAGTTTTAAATTGAAGCTCCGACCGGAGGGTATCAAAATTATTGTTATAAATAAAATAAATAAAATTAAATCTATGTGTTGTGTTCAAAATTCACTTTCCTAGTCACGAGTATTTCTACAGTTTAAGAAAGCACTGGTTGTGTAACTACATTTTTTCTCAAAGTTAGGCATATTTAGTGTTAATTATCCGAAGTTACCATGCCAACTAAGGATAAGAATGGAATGCAAATTAGGTTTCTCTGAGAAATTTATGAACGTTGACTTTAAAGCTTTGAGGATTAAAGTCATCAGGGAAACCCAGGAAGGAAAGGCATCCCGTGAGAGACTCTGTTAAAAAAGTCACGATGGAAGGATACAGTTATACACTTAATTATTTGAACCGTAAAGGGATGGGTTGCTACAGTTGCTCTGGTGTGACGCGAAAGGTTTGCTGATTTAGGTAAAATCGATTTGATCTCTTCAGAAGCTTGTTCATCCATAATATATTTATAAAATATAGTCAAATCAGCAACATTTCTTCTGTGCTGCAAAAAATCAAGACCGTTAGTAAGACTTGAGTTACCAATGAGTTTAATAACTCTACGCTTTACAGAATCAAGGCAATTTAGACTACTCAAGTAAGCTCCACCCCATATGTGAGAACAGTATTCCATGGGACGTATAAAAGATTTATAAACTAAAAGAAGTTGTTTGCTATTGAAAAACTTACGACATCGCCCTAAAACCCTAACTTTTGAACAGCATTCTTAGCCAGATTAAAAATATGAGAATTCCACTTTATACTATTTTCAATCTCAACTCCTAAAAGTCTGACAGACTCATTCTCCAAAAGATGTTTGGGGCCATACGTTAATGGAAAAGGGTTAGGTGTCGTTATTCTAGAAAAATTACAAACCTGTAGTTTGCTTGTATTGAATGCAAAACTGTTAGCAATACCCGAATCCATAATTGTTTTAAGATCAGTGTTTATTGTTTATGCTAAGGGCGTACATAATTTAGGTGCTTCATGAGACGCAAGAAGCGTGCTATCATCAGCAAAACTATGTATAGGATGAACTGTTGAATCTAACAAATCATTAATATAGGCTGTTTTCTAAACCAAAACTTATTTGAAACTTATTTGTGGAGACTTACTTATTTGAATAAGTAACCTAAATAGGTGACTTATTTGAAATTTTTTTTTCATAGAAAAATCTAATTCGATATGACAGTGTCAAATATTTTTATGTTTGTTTACAAAATGGTTTTAAGCAATAAAATTTCTTTTTCGATCCCTAATAAAATAATGTACTAATTTAAAATGAAAAAAAAAAGAAGTTTTGTAAACTCTTTAATTGATCAAATTAAATAAATCGTTCTAATTAAATTTATTTTCGAATTTGCTTCTTGTTGCTGTCAAAATAAGAAAGCTAAATCATTTAGAATAGCTTTTAAATACTTATTTAAAATGGCGGTAAATAAGTAAGTCTACATAAATAAGTTTCAAATAAGTCGTCGTTTAGAATACAGCCTTTGATAAGAAAAAGAGTTGGTGACAAAGCGGAACCTTGAGGAACTCCTGCATTAGTTGAAAAAGTATTCGATGATACACCGTCAACATTAACCCGAAATTTTCGATCAGATATGTGTCCAAGATATAAACTGCTCGTCTAAACTATAGGATCTCAATTTCCATATAAGGTTGTTATGCCATACTTTGTCAAATGCTTTAGAAATATCAAGAGCAACACCGAATGTTTCTCCAAAGTTCTCAAGCGACTTGTTACAGATATGAGTGACAAAAGACAGTGAATCTCCCGTCGTACTTCTCGAAAGCCATATTGTCTCTCATTAAGTAATTTGGAAGATTCTAAGGAGCTCATTAAATTAAAATTTACATATTTCTCAAAAATTTTAGCAACTACCGATAAAATTGAAATGGGTCTGTAATTCGTAGGATCAGTCTTGCTGCCTTTAGGAAAAATTCCTTTCTCATATGACAAATAGAAAATTTTAGTGAGGATTGGTGCTAGTTCCCTAGCAAATGTTTTAAGTATAATCGGAGGAATAAAATCAGGGCATGTTGCCTCTTTAGAATTGATTTGTAAAAGCATTTTTCGTATAATGTTTTTTCGAAAAATTATCCGCCTTATTTTATAAGAAACTTTAGAAATAGGTTTATGTTGGAAATTAGGTTTTTTTAAAGTAGAATTTAAAGAGAAATAATGCCCAAGCAAATTTGCTTTCTCTTTTGGATCAATGATAGGTACATCTCTAGCAACAAGAGGTGGTAGGGAAGATTTACAAAAATTGCTTTGGACAGTCTTTGCGGCTTTATAGAAATTGCGTGAACCAGTCGGATGTTCAGCGAATTTAGATGCTTTTTTCATATTAAATAGATGTTTCTCTTCATGACATAAATTTCTCTTTTTACCGTACTATCTAAGGTTTTCATCGGTTTTGTTTTGATTAAAATTTCGAAAAGCCTTTTTTTTAACTTTTATAGCTTTTTTGCATTTACTAGAAAAACCATAGATCAGTCTTCGGAATGATCAATTTATTAGGAATAAATCTGCGCATACCATCAATTATAGTTTTAGAAGAATTTGATGCAGCTATGTCTGGGCCTTGGCCAGTAAGGCTTTCTAAGGAAACGCTATTTTTGCTATTTTTGATCTAAGAGGCCGACAAACATACGTTGAGTTCCGAAGCTCTACATCTAAGATGAGAGTGCTCAGACAAGGAGTTCCACAAGGTGGAGTTCTCTCACCGTCATTATTCAACCTTTACCTACATAGTTTACCGGCATCAACGGAAGGAATAACCATCACGTCATATACAGACGACTGCACCACCTGGAACAACTCACAACTGTTCTAATCACTTACACCTTGAATGAATGGTTTGAAACCAGAAAACTGAAACTGTCCACTGAGAAGTCCAATTCCACACTTTTCACAACATCGACGAAAAAGGTAAAAACAACACTTAACATCTGCATTGACAAAATACTAATCCCAACGGTCAAGAATCAAAAACTACTGGGAGTAACATTTGATCCACTACTTAAATTAAACGCTCAAGCTCAACAAATGAACACAAAACTGAAAAACAGGAATAATGCACTGAAAGCTCTAGCGGGTAGTTCATGGGGTAAGGATAAAAACACAATAATAACAGCATATAAAGCAATAGGAAGACCTTTCATAAATTACGCGACTCTCATATGGACACCCAAGTCGCTGACACCCACTGGAATAGGTTACAAATAACACAGAACGTAGCCTTGCGTACAGCAACCGGATGTCATTTGATGGCCCACCGAGATCACCTGCACGAGGAATGTAACATATTGCCGGTCCGTGAACACAACGAAATGCTTACCAAATAATATCTATGGGCCTGTCACATAAAGAGCAAAATCCCTGCAATGTGTAAAGGGTAAATAAACTATTTTCAACCCAAATGAGTGGGGTGTCATATGAAAGAGCACCTAATTTAAGAAACATTATAATTTTTTTTAGAATCTTGCAATGCACAGTTTTGTGTTATTGTAAAACAAATATTGTTAGTGCGTAGCCCCGCCACCATCCTAAGTTTCGACGTTGATTGACAGGAAAAAAAATCCAATTTAAACAAGCTGGTGTAATTGAATCTTTCTTGGGTTACCATAAACAGCTATGGATAAGATTTAACCTGAAGTAACATGTTTTGTGTCATTTTTTATCAATGTAGATGTGATCGACATTTGCGATAAACTTTTATTTTGTTATTCGTCTATGGTCTGGCAATATAAAAAAAGACTTTACAATTTTTGACTTTTACAATTGTGTTCTTTTACATTCACGGAACACTTGGCGAGCGAATTGTATTCGCACTTGTTTGATTTTTTTTGATTTTTTCCGTTCAATTTGATTTTGCTTTTGTTTTTCTCTAAAATTGTCATTAATTGTTATTTGAATTTTTTTTTGTAACATTTATATTTTATTATGTTTGCCGTCATCATAAAATATCGTTCAATATGTATTGTTATTGTAAAATCCACAACGAGATTCATTAATCTCACGGGATGTTAAGTAAATAAATAAATATTCTATATTTGTCGAACCACCCAACAGATATGAAGCGGAATAAAAGGAATATCACGTAGAATAAAAGAAAGCTGCTCAACTTTAGGAAAGAGTTGGAAAAGGTACAGAAACTATCTTTTGTCTGCATAACGAGAGCAACGAGGACAAATGCTACATTTTCAATGGTGATACTGTTAGGACTAGTCAAACTCCGATTGCAGGATAAGAGTATAGTCAGGAGAAACATCCTGATATTTAGTAAGGATATTAGACATGAACCAGAACTAACGTGTTCTTCAGTTTAGCTTTGAATTAGACTGACATTTGGAGACAAAAATGAAACATTGTGTGAATTTATTTACCAATTTTAAGATAGGTCAGATAACGCATTCTCTCACATTTAAATAAAAAAAACGTTTGAAAACCAATTATTTGTTTGTGTAAATTTTAGCTAATTTTAGTTTTAGTTCATAAAACGAAGGTATGATGAAGCCTAACAATGTTCTTCGTCTAAGTGAAATGTATAAAAACATAATTATGGAAACCCCGTAACATACCGATACAATTAAATAAATCGTAATATTATTTACATTTATTGTAATTATATAAACTGGTTTCTAAATATTTAATCTGTTGAAACAATAAGTTGTTTTGTTAAACTCTCTT